>CM055901.1:0-45000 GCA_029582155.1 Panopea generosa
AACTGCTTGTCCAGTAACACCCTGTAACAGATAACAGATAAGAAGATATTGAAGCAGAGCATCAAGCTGACTGGAATATCGCACACGATTGTATGGCTGAAAATGCCTTGTTGCAAACTGGCTTTTATCACCAATGTCAAAAAGCAAGAGTTGTGGTATAAATTATTCAATTAAACTGTACTCCAGTAATATGGCCAGCTTTATTTGAGTTAAGTATATTCCGATTATCGGAAACCACTATCTGTCATTATTTCTTTCCCAATTTAAAACAAAGGCAAACAATTATACCAAACCATAGGTTTTAGTTTTGATAATTTATAATCACCAAATATTTATTGTATTAAAATCATACTAACACTATTTTATTCACTCATTCAAATAACTTACTGCCGAAACTGCTCCCTATATATATATTACATCTCTCTATTGAGTACTTCTTAAAACCGTAGCAAACTAGAGCTATCACTGAAGGTGATGAATACCCCGAACGCCGCCATGACAGAAAATGGTTTACCATTGTATGAAGTTTTATTAAATTATATCCAATAGTTTTAAAGTTATGCTCCAGACAAAAACAAGAAACAAATTTTTTATCAAAGGGCAATAACTCTGTAATTAGCAAGAATAGAGTTATGTTTCTTGTACACTGCACTTCCTCTCATTATATTCTACCATTGTATGAAGTTTGATGAAATTCCATCCAGTACTTTAAAAGTAATGCTCCAGACAAGGGAAATATATCAAAGGGCAATAACTCTGTAATTAGCAAGAATAGAGTTATGTTTCTTGTACACTGCACTTCCTCTCATTATATTCTACCATTGTATGAAGTTTGATGAATTCCATCCAGTACTTTAAAAGTAATGCTCCGGACAAGGGAAATATATCAAAGGGCAATAACTCTGTAATTAGCAAGAATAGAGTTATGTTTCTTGTACACTGCACTTCCTCTCATTATATTCTACCATTGTATGAAGCTTGATGAAATTCCATCTGGTACTTTTCAAGTTATTCTCCGGACAAGAAAAAATATCAAAGGGCAATAACTCTGTAATTAGCAAGAATAGAGTTATGTTTATTGTACATTGCACTTCCTCTCATTATATTCTACCATTGTATGACGTTTGATGAAATTCCATCCAGTACTTTTCAAGTGATGCTCCGAACAAGGAATATTGCAACGGACAGACCGACCAACAGACCGACAGACCGACCACAGGGTGACTCCAATATACCCCCTCAAAACTTTGTTTGTCGGGGGTAAAAATAAGAGTCGACCAGTCATCTGGTCAACTAATAATGACAAATAACAGATAAATGGTGAATTACAGGTGATGACAGATAATGAGGACAGCTAATGGCAGATAATGAATAACAGATGATGACAGATAATGAATAATAGATGGTGGCAGATAATGACTAACAGGTGATGGCAGATAATGAATAACAGGTGATGACACATAATGACTAACAGGTGAGGACAGATAATGAATAACAGGGAATAACAAATGATGACAGATAATGAATAACAAGTGATGACAGTTAATGAATAACAGGGAATAACAGGTGATGGCAGATAATGAATAACAGGTGATGGCAGATAATTAATAACGGAATAACAGGCGATGGCAGATAATGAATAACAAAAGATGACAGATAATGAATAACAGGGAATTACAGGCGATGGCAGATAATTAACAACATATGATGGCAAATAATTAATAACTGGTGATGGCAGATAATGCATAACAGGTGAATAACAAGTACAGAAAAAATGGTAAATTGCTATTTAATGTCAATATAATGGGAATACTAAATATGGGCAATTCTAATGGAAAGGCCAAACAAATATACTAAATGTTTACTGCAACAAGACCAAAACACACCCAATTTAGTTTCAGAGCATCAGCATATATCTGTTGTGGTTTCAGTCTGGTTCAATTTGCTAAAGAACAAGCAGCATTCAATGTTTTTCATTTAGGAAATTCAATTATTATATTGAACAGTTTTGGAGTATGCGTTGCAAATGCGTTCAGATACACTGATTCTGCCCAATTTTATATTTTCTGCAAAATCACATGTAATAACAAGCTATAAATTAAATATCGTCTCACCCTTTCAGATAGTTCCAAGCACTTTCATTGTTAGGTGCCTTCTTTATATAATCCTGTGTGAATCTGCAATATTAACATTGTTCCATATTTAGTAATGTTCATGGTATGATGACATGTTTTACAGACTAGCAGTAATGTACATGGTATGATGACATGTTTTACAGACTAGCAGTAATGTACATGGTATGATGCCATGTTTTACAGACTATCAGTCATGTACATGGTATGATGACATGTTTTACAGAATAGCAATAATGTACATGGTATGATGCCATGTTTTACAGACTAGCAGTCATGTGCATGGTATGATGCCATGTTTTACAGACTAGCAGTCATGTACATGGTATGATGCCATGTTTTACAGACTAGCAGTCATGTACATGGTATGATGCCATGTTTTACAGACTAGCAGTCATGTACATAGTATGATGCCATTTTTTACAGACTAGCAGTAATGTACATGGTATGATGACATGTTTTACAGACTAGCAGTAATGTACATGGTATGATGACATGTTTTTACAGACTAGCAGTAATGTACATGGTATGATGCCATGTTTTACAGACTAGCAGTAATGTACATGGTATGATGACATGTTTACATACTAGCAGTAATGTACATGGCATGATGCCATGTTTTACAGACTAGCAATAATGTACATGGCATGATGCCATGTTTTACAGACTGGCAATAATGTACATGGCATGATGCCATGTTTTCCAGACTAGCAATAATGTACATGGTATGATGCCATGTTTTACAGACTAGCAATAATGATGCCATGTTTTACAGTCTAGCAATAATGTACATGGTATGATGCCATGTTTTACAGACTAGCAATAATGTACATGGTATGATGCCATGTTTTACAGACTAGCAGTCATATACATGGTATGATGCCATGTTTTAAAGACTAGCAGTCATGTACATGGTATGATGCCATGTTGTAAAGACTAGCAGTCATGTACATGGTATGATGCCATGTTTTACAGACTAGCAGTCATGTACATGGTATGATGCCATGTTTTACAGACTAGCAATAATGTACATGGTATGATGCCATGTTTTACAGACTAGCAGTCATGTACATGGTATGATGCCATGTTTAACAGACTAGCAATAATGTACATGATATGATGCCATGTTTTACAGACTAGCAGTCATGTACATGGTATGATGCCATGTTTTACAGAGAGGCAATAATGTACATGGTATGATGCCATATTTTACAGACTAGCAGTCATGTACATGGTATGATGCCATGTTTTACAGACTAGCAGTCATGTACATGGTATGATGCCATGTTTTACAGACTAGCAATAATGTACACGGTATAATGCCATGTTTTACAGACTAGCAATCATGTACATGGTATGATGCCATGTTTTACAGACTAGCAGTCATGTACATGGTATGATGCCATGTTTTACAGACTAGCAGTCATGTACATGGTATGATGCCTTGTTTTACAGACTAGCAATAATGTACATGGTATGATGCCATGTTTTACAGACTAGCAATAATGTACATGGTATGATGCCATGTTTTACAGACTAGCAGTCATGTACATGGTATGATGCCATGTTTTACAGACAGACAATAATGTACATGGTATGATGCCATGTTTTACAGACTAGCAGTCATGTACATGGTATGATTCCATATTTTACAGACTAGCAGTCATGTACATGGTATGATGCCATGTTTTACAGACTAGCAGTCATGTACATGGTATGATGCCATGTTTTACAGACTAGCAGTCATGTACATGGCATGATGCCATGTTTTACAGACTAGCAGTCATGGACATGGCATGATGCCATGTTTTACAGACTAGCAGTCATGTACATGGCATGATGCCATGTTTTACAGACTAGCAGTCATGTACATGGCATGATGCCATGTTTTACAGACTAGCAATAATGTACATGGAATGATGCCATGTTTTACGGACTAGCAGTCATGTACATGGCATGATGCCATGTTTTACAGACTAGCAGTCATGTACATGGTACGATGTCATGTTTTAGACTAGAAGTCATGTACATGGTATGATGCAATGTTTTACAGACTAGCAGTCATGTACATGGTATGATGCCATGTTTTATAGACTAGCAATAATGTACATGGTATGATGCCATGTTTAACAGACTAGCAGTCATGTACATGGTATGATGCCATGTTTTACAGACTAGCAATAATGTACATGGTATGATGCCATGTTTTACAGACTAGCAGTCATGTACATGGTATGATGCCATGTTTTACAGACTAGCAGTCATGTACATGGTATGATGCCATGTTTTACAGACTAGCAGTAATGTTCATGTTATGATGCCATGTTTTACAGACTAGCAGTCATGTACATGGTATGATGCCATGTTTTACAGACTAGCAGTCATGTTCATGTTATGATGCCATGTTTTACAGACTAGCAGTCATGTGCATGGTATGATGCCATGTTTTACAGACTAGCAATAATGTACATGGTATGATGCCATGTTTTACAGACTAGCAGTCATGTGCATGGTATGATGCCATGTTTTACAGACTAGCAGTCATGTACATGGTATGATGCCATGTTTTACAGACTAGCAGTCATGTGCATTGTATGATGCCATGTTTTACAGACTAGCAGTCATGTGCATGGTATGATGCCATGTTTTACAGACTAGCAGTCATGTGCATGGTATGATGCCATGTTTTACAGACTAGCAGTCATGTACATGGTATGATGCCATGTTTTACAGACTAGCAGTCATGTACATTGTATGATGCCATGTTTTACAGACTAGCAGTCATGTACATTGTATGATGCCATGTTTTACAGACTAGCAGTCATGTGCATGGTATGATGACGTGTTTTACAGACTAGCAGTCATGTACATGGTATGATGCCATGTTTTACAGACTAGCAATAATGTACATGGTATGATGCCATGTTTTACAGACTAGCAGTCATGTACATGGTATGATGCCATGTTTTACAGACTAGCAGTCATGTACATGGTATGATGCCATGTTTTACAGACTAGCAGTCATGTACATTGTATGATGCCATGTTTTACAGACTAGCAGTCATGTACATGGTATGATGCCATGTTTTACAGAGAGGCAATAATGTACATGGTATGATGCCATGTTTTACAGACTAGCAATAATGTACATGGTATGATGACATATTTTACAGACTAGCAGTCATGTACATGGTATGATGCCATGTTTTACAGACTAGCAGTCATGTACATGGTACGATGTCATGTTTTAGACTAGAAGTCATGTACATGGTATGATGACATGTTTTACAGACTAGCAGTCATGTACATGGTATGATGCCATGTTTTATAGACTAGCAATAATGTACATGGTATGATGCCATGTTTAACAGACTAGCAGTCATGTACATGGTATGATGCCATGTTTTACAGAATAGCAATAATGTACATGGTATGATGCCATGTTTTACAGACTAGCAGTCATGTACATGGTATGATGCCATGTTTTACAGACTAGCAGTCATGTACATGGTATAATGCCATGTTTTACAGACTAGCAGTCATGTTCATGTTATGATGACATGTTTTACAGACTAGCAGTCATGTGCATGGTATGATGACGTGTTTTACAGACTAGCAGTCATGTACATGGTATGATGCCATGTTTTACAGACTAGCAATAATGTACATGGTATGATGCCATGTTTTACAGACTAGCAGTCATGTACATGGTATGATGCCATGTTTTACAGACTAGCAGTCATGTACATTGTATGATGCCATGTTTTACAGACTAGCAGTCATGTACATGGTATGATGCCATGTTTTACAGAGAGGCAATAATGTACATGGTATGATGCCATGTTTTACAGACTAGCAATAATGTACATGGTATGATGACATATTTTACAGACTAGCAGTCATGTACATGGTATGATGCCATGTTTTACAGACTAGCAGTCATGTACATGGTATGATGCCATGTTTTACAGACTAACAATAATGTACACGGTATAATGCCATGTTTTACAGACTAGCAATCATGTACACGGTATGATGCCATGTTTTACAGACTAGCAGTCATGTACATGGTATGATGCCATGTTTTACAGACTAGCAGTCATGTACATGGTATGATGCCTTGTTTTACAGACTAGCAATAATGTACATGGTATGATGCCATGTTTTACAGACTAGCAATAATGTACATGGTATGATGCCATGTTTTATAGACTAGCAGTCATGTACATGGTATGATGCCATGTTTAACAGACTAGCAATAATGTACATGATATGATGCCATGTTTTACAGACTAGCAGTCATGTGCATGGTATGATGCCATGTTTTACAGACTAGCAATAACGTACATGGTATGATGCCATGTTTTACAGACTAGCAGTCATGTACATGGTATGATGCCATGTTTTACAGACAGGCAGTAATGTACATGGTATGATGCCATGTTTTTCAGACTAGCAGTAATGTACATGGTATGATGCCATGTTTTACAGACTAGCAGTCATGTACATGGTATGATTCCATGTTTTACAGACTAGCAGTCATGTACATGGTATAATGCCATGTTTTACAGACTAGCAGTCATGTACATGGTATGATGCCATGTTTTACAGACTAGTAGTCATGTACATAGTATGATGCCATGTTTTACAGACTAGCAGTCGTGTACATGGCATGATGCCATGTTTTACAGACTAGCAGTAATGTACATGGTATGATGCCATGTTTTAGACTAGCAGTCATGTACATGGTATGATGCCATGTTTTACAGACTAGCAGTCATGTACATGGTATGATGCCATGTTTTATAGACTAGCAATAATGTACATGGTATGATGACATGTTTTACAGACTAGCAGTGTTTTACAGACTAGCAATAATGTACATGGTATGATGCCATGTTTAACAGACTAGCAGTCATGTACATGGTATGATGCCATGTTTTACAGACTAGCAATAATGTACATGGTATGATGCCATGTTTTACAGACTAGAATAATGTACATGGTATGATGCCATGTTTTACAGATTAGCAATAATGTACATAGTATGATGCCATGTTTTACAGACTAGCAGTCGTGTACATGGCATGATGCCATGTTTTACAGACTAGCAGTAATGTACATGGTATGATGCCATGTTTTAGACTAGCAGTCATGTACATGGTATGATGCCATGTTTTACAGACTAGCAGTCATGTACATGGTATGATGCCATGTTTTATAGACTAGCAATAATGTACATGGTATGATGACATGTTTTACAGACTAGCAGTGTTTTACAGACTAGCAATAATGTACATGGTATGATGCCATGTTTAACAGACTAGCAGTCATGTACATGGTATGATGCCATGTTTTACAGACTAGCAATAATGTACATGGTATGATGCCATGTTTTACAGACTAGAATAATGTACATGGTATGATGCCATGTTTTACAGATTAGCAATAATGTACATAGTATGATGACATGTTTTACAGACTAGCAGTCATGTTCATGGTATGATGACATGTTTTACAGACTATCAGTCATGTACATGGTATGATGCCATGTTTTACAGACTAGCAGTCATGTACATGGTATGATGCCATGTTTTACAGACTAGCAGTCATGTACATGGTATGATGCCATGTTTTACAGACTAGCAATAATGTACATGGTATGATGCCATGTTTTACAGACTAGCAATAATGTACATGGTATGATGCCATGTTTTACAGACTAGCAGTCATGTACATGGTATGATGACATGTTTTACAGACTAGCAATAATTACATGTTTTTACTAATCTTGATACACACTCACTTAATAGCATACAAACCAATGTGGCAAATCAATTCTTTTTTTTTTTAATAGGCTGATGCCATTTTCAACATATTTCAGGTTATATAATTATGGTATATCCAGTTGTATTGGTTAAAGAAGACCTCAAAATAAATCTGAGTCGAACCATCGTCATACTTGAACTTGACAAACCTTCTTACATAGAGTTTTTAGACTGAGTGGGACTCGAACCTACAACCTGAGCGGTGAGAGGTAAATGATCTTTGAGACGATGTCTTAGACCACCTGGCCATAGAAGACTCGTTTTGTGGCAAACTGAAACTACTGTGTAAACATATTTACATTCCAAAAAAAATAAAATATACTAGAATGCACAGTAGATTATATAAAATCTTTTCTTTTTCAATTTCAAACCAACACTATAATTAATTTAGACAGTTTAACCCCTTACTTCATAGACACCTTTGGACACCTAATGTAGAAGGCTTTTGAATTATTGGGTGAATTATGTTTATATTAATTGAAAGAGTGGAAAACAGTGCAGGAAGTGTTCAGATTGCATGTTACGAGCACTCTGAACTCTTCCTGCACTGTTTTCAAAGGCCATCTGTGATTGGTGCAGGAATACACAAATCTATGGAGTTAAGGGTTAATAAATTAATCCAACTATTGTCTATTGTCTATGTGTAAATCTGATCAAGATGTTATAGCAGCTGAAGGTGCCAGAGTGCACACAAGGCAAAATAATGTAATACAGTTGAAACTCATTATGTCCATATCGCTTGAGACGATATTCCAGTAGTGTTTATTTTTTGGTCCATTCCAACTTTTTCCCTTTCATTGGGTATGTAAAGATATTCTTTTTTTCTTGATATTGTCTATGTCAATATTTTTGATATCTCAATCCCAGTTTTAGTTTCCAACATTTCACACCTTGAATTGAATGTTTGTCTTGATATTATGATATTATAATTGTTGACATGTTTTTGTTTTCCAAGTCATGTGAAAGTCTGTGCATGCTATTTTTCACAGTTTGTTTATGACGTGACACTAATTATCGGTCTACAGTATTTAAAAGGTGTCAGTTTTAATGACTGACAGAGTGTCACAAACATCATGTCATCAAATTAAATGATTGCATGTAAAATGTATAAATATAATTTCCTCATTGCTAATCTGAAAGAACAACTTGAATTCAAAGAAAAACTGATGTAAATCAGTTATGGCAAGTTTTCTGAGTAGTAATCACCATTTGTCTGAGGTGTAATAGACGTTTAACCAAATTTTTTTTTTCAAATACTTGAAATCAAATAAATGTTAAGGGTAGTTTCTTAAATCATATTCATCCTAGAGATAGGCAAGCAGACGAGTTAAATTTTCCAACCTGGAAGTCAACATATTTTTTAAACACACCTTTTATACATCCAGTTCAGTGTGTCAACAAGATTAAATTTTACCACAAAGGCTACCGGCATCATCTCTTGACCGGTTTACGGTGTTCCCTTGGGGACCTAATGGTATATTTATTAAATTAACACTTTTTACTATCATTGTTTCGACTTTTCATCATCATTGTCTCGACTTTTTACTATCATAGTTTCGACTTTATTTAAAATAATAAATATGCCATGATGGCTCTTACATGACACCATCAGTTAATATATTCTTATATCACCCGAATCATGCCTAGCTATTTCTGCTTTTCTTTTGTTAAGGATTTAACTTTTATTTATATAGTACTTAATTAATAACCATTATTTACCCAACTGACCCTAAACTGAACATACAAAATTTCAGTGCTGCACACACCTTATCTCACGATCTATGACATCGTCTGTAAACTGTGTGGTGTTATTCACTACAAAATATCTCTGATTCCATGCCGAGTTATTTCTATGATCGTCCCGCAACAGCTTCTCTACAAACTCGAGTTCGTTGTCCCACAGGTCAAACTCCCTGATCACCCACTGACGATGTTGCCAGCCATGGTAGTTCTTTGCGTCACCCTGCAAAATCTTGGCGCAGAAGTCCAGCTCCTGGCCTGGATCCTGCAGCCACTCAACTATGACGCGTCGGTGATGCCTGCGAAATATAAACGGAATTAAGAATCTGACAAACAAAACAAACTGAAAGCGAATCTTGAGTATGTTTGCTTGAAGGAATTGTAGACTGTATACTGCCGGTAAGTATCACCAAAATCATGTGATATAAGGACAGATGGTATCTTTTGTAGGAAAATGATTGCATACTACTGGTAAGTGTCATCAAAATCATGTGATATAAGGACAGATGGTTGCATCTGTAGAAAAATGACTGCATACTACAGGTAAGTGTCACCAAAATCATGTGATATAAGGACAGATGGTTGTGTTTGTAGGAAAATGACTGCAAAGTTCTGGTAAGTATCACTAAAATCATGTGATATAACGACAGATGGTAGCATTTGTAGATAAATGACTGCATACTGCAGGTAAGTGTCATCAAAATCATGTGATATAAGGACAGATGGTAGCATTTGTAAGAAAATGACTGCATACTACAGGTAAATATCACCAAAATCATGTGATATAAGGACAGATGGTTGTGTTTGTAGGAAAATGACTGCATACTACAGGTAAATATCACCAAAATCATGTGATATAAGGACAGATGGTTGTGTTTGTAGGAAAATGACTGCATACTACAGGTAAATATCACCAAAATCATGTGATGTAAGGACAGATGGTTGTGTTTGTAGGAAAACGACTGCATACTACAGGTAAATATCACCAAAATCATGTGATATCAGGACAGATGGTTGTGTTTGTAGGAAAATGATTGCATACTACAGGTAAATATCACCAAAACCATGTGATATAAAGACAGATGGTAGCATCTGCAGAAAAATGACTGCATACTGCAGGTAAATATCACCAAAATCATGTGATATAAGGACAGATGGTAGCATCTGTAGAAAAATGACTGCATACTACCGGTAAATATCACCAAAATCATGTGATATAAAGACAGATGTAGCATCTGCAGAAAAATGACTGCATACTTCAGGTAAGTATCACCAAAATCATGTGATATAAGGACAGATGGTTTCGTTTGTAGGAAAATGACACCACACTACCGGTAAGTATCACCAAAATCATGATATAAGGACAGATGGTTGCGTTTGTAGGAAAATGACTGCACACTACCGGTAAGTATCACTAAAATCATGATATAAGGACAGATGGTTGCTTTAGTAGGGAAATTACTGCACATTACCGGTAAGTATCACCAAAATCATGTGATATAAGGACAGATGGTTTCGTTTGTAGGAAAATGACTGCACACTACGGGTAAGTGTCACCAAAATCTTGTGATATAAGGACAGCTGGTGGAGTTTGTAGGAAAATGACAGCAAACTTCTGGTAAGTATCACTAAAATCATGTGATATAAGGACAGATGGTTTCGTTTGTAGGAAATTGACTGCACACACTACTGTAAGTATCACCAAAATCATGTGATATAAGGACAGATGGTTGCGTTTGTAGAAAAATGATTGCAAACTTCTGGTAAGTATCACTAAAATCATGTGATATAAGGACAGATGGTAGCGTTTGTAGGAATATGACTGCACACACTACTGTAAGTATCACCAAATTCATGTGATATAAAGACAGATGGTAGCTATGTTGGAAAATGACTGCATACTAACGAAAAGTATTGATCACCAAAATTATATGATATAGGATAGATGTTAGCATGTTAGCCAATAGAGGACAGAGCCTGAGATCACCTGGCCATGAAGAACAGAGCTTTAGATCCACTGGCCATGGAGGACAAAGCCGTAGATCACCCAGCCATGAAGGACAGAACTTAAGATCACCCAGCTATGGAGGACAGAGCCTTAGATCACCTAGCCATGGAAGACAGAGCTTTATATCATCTGGCCATGGAGGACAGAGCCTTAGATCACCTGGCCATGGAGGACAGAGCCTTAGATCACCTGGTCATGGAGGACAGAGCCTAAGATCACCTGGCCATGGAGGACAGAGCCTTAGATCCACTGGCCATGGAGGACAGAGCCTTAGATCACCCAGCCATGGAGGACAGAGCCTTAGATCACCTGGCAATGGAGGACAGAGCCTTAGATCACCAGGCCATAGAGGACAGAGCCTTAGATCACCTAGCCATGGAGGACAGAGCCTTAGATCACCTGGCCATGGAGGACAGAGCTTTAGATCCATTGGCCATGGAAGACAGAGCCTTAGATCCACTGGCCATGGAGGACAGAGCCTTAGATCACCTGACCATTGAGGACAGAGCCTTAGATCACCTGGCCATGGAGGACAGAGCCTTAGATCCACTGGCCATGGAGGACACAGCCTTAGATCACCCAGCTATAGAAGACAGAGCCTTAGATCACCTGGCCATGGAGGACAGAGCCTTAGATCACCCAGCCATGGAGGACAGAGCCTTAGATCACCAGGCCATAGAGGAAAGAGCCTTAGATCACCTAGCCATGGAGGACAGAGCTTTAGATCACCTGGCCATGGAGGACAGAGCTTTAGATCCATTGGCCATTGAGGACAGAGCCTTAGATCACCAGCTATGGAGGACAGAGCTTTAGATCACCCAGCCATGGAGGACAGAGCTTTAGATCACCAGGCCATGGAGGACAGAGCTTTAGATCACCTGGCCATGGAGAACAGAGCTTTAGATCACCTGGCCATGGAGGACAGAGCCTTAGATCACCAGGCCATGGAGGACAGAGCTTTAGATCACCTGGCCATGGAGAACAGAGCTTTAGATCACCTGGCCATGGAGAACAGAGCTTTAGATCACCCAGCCATGGAGGACAGAGCCTTACATCACCAGTCCATGGAGGACAGAGCCTTAGATCACCTGGACATGGAGAACAGAACCTTACATCACCCAGCCATGGAGGACAGAGCCTTAGATCCACTGGCCATGGAGGACGGAGCCTTAGATCACCTGACCATGGAGGACAGAGCCTTTGATCACCTGGCCATGGAGGACAGAGCTTTAGATCACCTGGCCATAGAGGACAGAGCCTTAGATCACCAGGCCATGGAGGACAGAGCCTTAGATCCACTGGCCATGGAGGACAGAGCCTTAGATCACCTGGCCATGGAGGACAGAGCCTTAGATCACCCGGCCATGGAGGACAGAGCCTTATATTACCTGGCCATGGAGGACAGAGCTTTAAATCACCTGGCCATGGAGGACAGAGCCTTAGATCACCAGGCCATGGAGGACAGAGCCTTAAATCCACTGGCCATGGAGGACAGAGCCTTAGATCACCAGGCCATGGAGGACAGAGCCTTAGATCCACTGACCATGGAGGACAGCTTTAGATCACCCGGCCATGGAGGACAGAGCCTTAGATCACCTGGCCATGGAGGACAGAGCCTTAGATCACCAGGCCATGGAGGACAGAGCCTTAGATCCACTGGCCATGGAGGACAGCGCTTTAAATCACCCGGCCATGGAGGACAGAGTCTTAGATCACCCGGCCATGGAGGACAGAGCCTTAGATCACCTGGCCATGGAGGACAGAGCCTTTGATCACCCGGCCATTGAGGACAGAGCTTTAGATCACCAGGCCATGAAGGACAGAGCCTAAATCACCCGGCCATGGAGGACAGAGCCTAAATCACCCGGCCATGGAAGACAGAGCTTTAGATCACCTGGCCATGGAGAACAGAGCCTTACATCACCCAGCCATGGAGGACAGAGCTTTAGATGGCCTGGCAATGGAGGACAGAGCCTTAGATCACCCGGCCATAGAGGACAGAGCCTTAGATCACCAGGCCATGGAGGACAGAGCCTTAGATCACCTGGCCATGGAGGTGAGAGCTTTAGATGGCCCGGCCAAGGAGGACAGAGCCTTAGATCACCTGTCTATGGAGGTGAGAGCTTTAGATGGCCCGGCCATGGAGGACAGAGCCTTAGATCACCAGGCCATGGAGGAAATTCCCCCCCCCCCCACCCCTTATACACACAATTGTTATTCATTAACATCTACTTAACAAAGTAAATATTTTACTTAAAAATGTTAATGTTTACACAGGCAGCAACTATTTTTTTGTAAAATCAGTATGTACATTTCTGAATAGTTTAAGTATTTACTTTACTGAGTACATGTTGGCGAAACTCCTTGACTTCATTTTTTATAATGCCTTCCAAATTCCCTTTGGTAATGCTTGTGGCAACCAACAAATGTAACTATGATGGACATTGCTTTAAAGGGAGTATATCAAGAATAAATGCTATAAATGTCTTAAAAATTAAATCAATATTTAACTCACATTGGTAAACTTGAAACGAAATCCCCATTCTTAAAGTAAACAGCACCTAAATACTGCTTAGTCATTCGGACTCTTTCTAAAATGAATCTTTCTTACTATGTCTGTATAACGGATCAAATTAAAATCAAAATGAAATCATGTAACTCGTTTAATACTTCACAAAATATGTTGCAGTTTTAAGTGGGAGATCTATTTTCGTCTAACCTGGTCCCGTAGTCCAAGTGAGAAAATCTCATTTCATTATATTAGTTTGGCATATCTGAATAAGTATTCCTTCCCCAAAACGGGGTCAGTGGGTATATTCCTGATATAGTTCCTTTAATTGATATATTCCCTTTAATATTAAAGATATATCTATTTTGTCCTTAATAGAATTGTGATTGGGAAAGGGAAGACCTGTTGCTGTGCCATACTCACCAGACTTGATAATTCTTTGGATGTTCCTCAATAACCTTGGTGATGTAGCCTAGTTCACACTTCAGATCTTGGTTCAGCTCTTTTAGTAGAACACGCCGGAAATGCCTGAAATTGGAAACAAAAACAGCTCATGTAAAGGATACAATGAGTGACACTGATGAGGCCTAAATTAAATTAAAGCATTGTTTGTTTCTGAAACTCATAAAAAAACAAGAGGCCCAAGAGGGCCTGAGGACGCTCTACTGGCTCATTGTGACCATAGCACTTTTTCAAATTTCACAATATTAACCCTCTTATCGAAAAAAAATCTTTCATGTTATGACTAGAAGATGCTTCAGAACTCAAATTGAATAAAAATAAAATTGTAAATGGATGAAAAGTTTAGATTCCCGTTTTCCCATAGTTTTCCTTTATAAAACTCAAAGTCCCCTGACAAGGCCCCTATAGATACAAGCCTCATGATTTGTACAAAATTTAAACCCATAACCATTGGGTTAATCTATATCAAATATGAACAAATTTGACTGACCGATTGTTGAGAAGAAGATTTTTTAAAATTTTCTATTTTAACCCTTTATTGGCCCTTTATGGAAAGTCAATTTGCCTTATTGAACCATATCTTATTTCCTATGACCAGATGATGCTTGAGAACTCAGACTGTATAATAATTTTGCCCGAATGGATGAAAAAATGAGAATTTTCTGTTTTCTCATAGAATCTCTATGTAAAATTCTAAGTCCCCTTACAGGGCCCCTATAAACATTAGCCCCTTTATTCTTATCTTCATTCAAACCCTTACACATAGGGATAATTAATGCAAAATATAAACACATGTGACTGTAATACAACACATATTGATAATTTTTATTTCAAAATAAAACCTGTTTTGGCAACGCCAGGCTTGTTTGAATATTAGAGGTAGGTAAAAAGTAAAAACTGCCCCGACTACGAAAATCGACATTTCCATAGTTACTATAGAAAATAAAGTATTGATGAAAAATTATAAAAAATTTCCAAATTACTGCAAATATGTGGCGGCACTGGCTCCCTGATAATTATTAGAATACAATAATAAATAAAATAGTTATGGCAAATGTCTACGAACTTTCTGATCCCCCCAACTTATATCATTACATCGTTGTTATCCTACACTGAACACCCATTCCCTGTCTCATGTGGGCTTTATTACATACTTTGTTCATTTAAAACAAGAAATGTCATTGGTACAGACCCTAAACCGCTCAAGTACCCCATAATTGCACTCCGTTTGCGCTCAGTTTGCACTTTGTTCGCGCTCCGTTCGCGCTTAGTTCGCGCTCCGTTTGCGTGCACTCGATTAAACGCGGTTAATATAATGCACTCACAAACGCAAGTATTCGCTCACGAGCGCTGTATAGCTAAGTGCTGTATTTAATACTCCTCTTAGCGTTCGCTTCGTTCAGCGTTCACTCAACGTTCAGTTCGCTCAGTTCGGTTTCCGGCCCATAGCCAATCGCAACATCTCAACTCTTTAAACTGATTCTATATTGACTTTTTAATTTAATCTGTTCCAATGGAGCAATTAAATGTATCCATGGGATTTTAGTCAAGGTAAATTAATTCATAATCCGATTGTTTGTCTACAGATTATGTCACCCGCTGGGCGATAGGTTGAACAAGTATCGATAGTAGGCATGTTAAACGGAAGTGTCTATGTTTTGATATGTGATCAGTGGTCTTGGTGATCAAAGAATATCGCACGTTATACCGGCTTCTGTTATCCAGACACCGACGTTTGTTTGCGTCAGTATCTTCTTTGATATACCGTAAGCTGTTTGTTACAGGAAATCAATAAAGTTTGTCCACAAAATTTACATATACATCATCAACATAAACTAAATAAATTGTTATTTATAATTAAATTTAATTAATAATTCCATACTGTTGATACCTCATTGGCCTTATGATAATCCATAAATCTGCTCAGTGTAAGCAGTGACTTAACAACATGTGGATATATCACTGGTTTTGTTAATGTTCAAACTAAAATAAGCTTTATAATCAATAATATGCACTGCATGGGTGATGAAAAATTTATTATAATCTGTGCGATGCAATTCGACATTATAATCAATGATTTTTGAAAAATAATAATCTTGTGTTTTTTCTCGATTTGGGTCCAAATGTGGCTTCACTAAATTTAAAAAAAGATATTCTGATATTTTAAGTTTTTTATAATTATTTTCGTTATCATTATGTATATAAATATACTTGCAATAAACTTTTTTCAGTGGGTTTCTCAAATTATTCTTTTACTGATAGTATGCTTTATGTTAATATATTATTTAAAATGACAAACTATATTTAACTTGTTTGAAACTACACCCACTGTACTATACCACTAATTATATGACACGCAGCAACACACCCGTGGTGTTAATTACGTTATGTCACATGCCAGTGAGAGCCGTGTCAATTAGGTTATATGCTAAAGCGGTGACTTATCGGTCTATTGACCACGGAAGATATGTATGATTTCATTTTGATTGTAATTCGTGCCAGATGGATGAATTTTAATTGAGCCAACATTATGTGATTGAAAAGAAAAAAATAAGAAAGAAAAACTGCCAGCCAATTAACAACAAATAAAAAAATTATTTAAGATATTGGTTATTCGAAGTATCAGAACGCTTTAGTATGTAAATATCATGATGTTAATATCATTAAATTAACGAACCGAAAACCCCACGCCAGCTCTGAGTGAATGGTAGAAAGTGTGACATACACGTATAAAGGGATGTGTATTCAGGGCTGTCATTTTACCACAGCTGCTATAGCGATTTCGTATAAAAACAGATCAGAATTGTTAATTTACAAAATAAAACAATCCTACAATTTTAAAACTAATAAAAATTAAAGACATGTATTTAAATAATTCCTTGTAAAATGTAGTATTTTATTTGTATTATTTTTTACTTTCATTATTTGTTTTATTTTTTTTGAAATATTATTATCATTGGAGCTATTATTATAATATACATATTGACTTATTGATTTGTTGACAGCTTTTATATTGGATACGTGCGTATCAGGCCTTCTAAAATTCCAAAATGCAAATCGGTCCAGGTTTTTTACTACCGTAAGAATCGCACTTATTTATAAAAAATCACTAAAATTGCCTTACATTATGCCATTACATGTATGCATACCCCACCCACCATGTCAGCTGCATCGTGTATTTCTCCGTTTATTTATTAATAGGAAACGATTTCAAGTTTATTTGTGTATTATTTATAACATACTTTATCACAATGTGTACATTTTAATGACTGACATTATGTTTCCGCTTTACTGAATAATTTTCATTCTATTAAAAATGTTCGATCGAACCGGAAGTGATGTAAGTTTCGGAAGCTGCGTGAAATAATCACCGTGGAAACCAATGTAACGGTTCAACCACAAAAATAAACCATTCAGAACCTGTCCCACATCAAAACAAAATCGGTCCGGCTTTTATCACTTTCATTAATTAATGTCATTAATTTTATAATTAAAATTATTTTTTTTTAAAAATGAAACAAACAAGTAACACCGCACGTTTTATCAAATATTTTAATGACGCAAACAATATTCGGTCCGACCGTCCCAGCTTTGGCTAGCGGTATATCAAAGAAACACAGTCTTTTGATGAACCGACAGAACGCTATGGGTCACTGATCACACATCGAAGGCGTGCTACATAGCGATAGACTCTTCCGATAAACTCCCCTAATACCGTCAATGGTTTAGTCGAAATTGTCATCATTTCGCACAGCAGGTGACAAAACAAACGGATTATTGGGTCAAATTATATTGCCGCAAGGCGTATTTCGCCGGTCAGTATGGCATGGTAAGAGCAATTTATGAGATTTTATACGACCGATAGAAAATATCTGGACCGATTTTTTATTGAACTTTGAAAATATCTGGACCGATTTTTTATTAAACTTTGAAACGAAAACCGGTTTTGAACTTCTGAAATCGGTCCAAAAACCGAAAAACCGGCAATTTTAGAAGGCCTGGTGCGTATGTGCATCTGGTCAGTCGTTCACAATTAATATAACAATTAAATTACTATAATGAAGGCAGAGTTGCATGGCAATCATCAAAACAGATACGCATGATTAGAACCACATGTGTGTCAATAAATAGTTTATTGGTGATTTATCGGTCCATTGATCACAACGAACCCTGCGGTGTGTAATTTTCATTTTGATTATAATTTGTGCAAGATGAATGAATCTTTATTTAACCCGCGGCATGTGATTGGATAAGAAATATATAGTCAAAATCAATACTTAAATATGCAGATTTTTTATAATTTTATTATTATCATCATTATTATTAATATCTATTGTATATTTTATTATTATTTATTACTATTATTACTAATATTATTGTTATTATTACTATATTACTTTATTATTATATTATTATATTATCATATTATTATTATCTTAGTATTTTTTCTTCTTTATTATTATTATTATTATTATTATTATTGTTGTCATTTCTTACTTGTTGCCCCTTTCACAACTTTTATAGTGGCTTAATTGTTACGTGCTTACATGCACGTGATCAGGCGTATCGATTTTGTAGGAAAGCGGGAAAACAATATATTTACTTTTTTATAGGCAGTGAATACATGTTCTTTATTGTTTATTTAAACCTTCCTCATGATCAAAAGCTGTTCTTTAGTCAATATAAAATCACAACCTCAAAAAGGTCACCTAGAAATTTACGTTTGCTAGTTTTTATTTCCTATGTCTAATGTGTTATTTCGGTCTGTCTTGTTAATTTGGCATACATACATTTATTTTACATTAATTTAATTTAGCTTGATTGTCAAGTAAGCTTGGAGCTTATGCATGTCTTTCTCCAGTGCATTCCCTTATTAGATCTGGTACTGAATTGTGTTTTGAGAGGTCGGGTAAAGCCTGGGTCAAACTCGCGACCTCTGCCGTCTGAAGCCAGCACCCTATCCGCTGTACTACTGACCCATTTTATATTTTAGAATACAATTAATTTATTATTATTTTTTTAATGAGATGTGCACGAGTATAATGTTTCCACTTTAATTGCAATATAACAGTTTACGTAGATTTGTTTATAACTAAGCACAAACTCAGTGTAAATATGTTTGGGGAAAATATAAAACTAAAGTCCAAATTAAATTGAAAATTGGTAATTTTTATTTTGCCGAAATACCCAAACAAATAGAATCATAATCATATAATTATACGCATATCTATGTTTTGTTTGATTCACGCATGCTTTGATATTTTTGTATTTGGAGCAGTATACGCTTAAATCGAAATAAAGTACATGTTTTGTATGTTCTATAACTAATTTATATCGAAATAACACGGCAAATTAGCCTTGAAACCGTAGATAACCAATGATGTGTCGTCTATTGTATAATAGGTGTTTTAAACATTATTGTATTGATCAGCTAAATATTGATATTTATGTTATAATTGATAAATTGTTGACCAAAATAAGTTTTATCATCCGTTTTACAGTAAAACATTTATATTAACTACATGGTTTATATTCATTTGAAAGAAAATTTATTTTTATCTCGATTTTAAGTATCGACTTCACGATCAAAAAATAAAAAAAGAGTATATCCGAATGAACGAGTGCACTCAGTAGCGCACGAAAAGTTCTGTTATCAGTTTTCTTACTGTGTCTAGCGTATACAGCGCTTCTGAGTGCACTCAGCGTATCTGAGTGCATTCAGCGTGTCTGAGTGCACTCAATCTATTTCATGCGTTCAGGAGTGCGTTTATTATTCAAAATCCAGCGTTTGCTTACGGTCCATGTCCGCTCCGTCTGCGCTCAATCTGCGCTCCGTTCGCGCTCCGTCTGCGCTCCGTCTGCGCTACGCTCGCGCTCCGCTTACGCTCTGAGTGCACTCCGTTTGCGTGCAATTGGGGTACTTGAGCGGTTTAGGGTCTGTAAGTGTCCCCCAAATGATCATTGAATAATAACAATATAATTATGTTATAATAGGTAGCGATGTATCCATGAATATAAAGAGTAATGGACTGATGTTTCAGACTAGACATGCAATTTCATGATTTTACATTAAAGTGTGACCTTGACCTTTGTTTAACCTTGACATCTGATGTAATGGTCTGGGTATTTCAACAGTTAAATGCTGCTTAAATATCATCATGACATGCTAATCACTTGTGTCAAGCTTTTTTATAATCCCTAAATGTAAGACAAAGTTACAGATCAATTGTTGATAAATTGAGCCAAGTCTTTTTGATTGATTGATTGATTGATTGATTGAATATTTAGCGTCATTTTTATGCCATCGAAGGCTAACAGACCATCAGTTAACCTAACCACTGTTTCCTGGGATTAACCAGTACTCGAGCACACCCCATCTCCGCAAATAACTGATAACTTTCCCACTTGAATCAGTGGTGAGAGATGAATGATAATGGGACACAATGTCGTATATCAATCATCACAGAGACTGTTGCCGGGCGGGGGATTCGAACTCAAGACCCCTGGATTGATAGTCAGACGCGTAACCATGTATGATAAAGTTAAAGGATGGACTTAAAATCTCAAACTGATTCAAAGTGTTGTCATACATACTAAAAGTGTGTCCTTGACCTTTAATGTATGGGTCTAGCTCTTACTTATGACATGTCATATCATCTTGATTAAATGAGCCAAGTTAAAGGCAAAGTCACAGAACAGACACACAATATCAAACAAATTGAAAGTGTGACCTTGATCTTTGAGGAAAGGTTCTGGGTCTTACAAACAGCACTTAATTGTGTCATGTTGATTAACTGAGCCATTTTTTTTTCAAAATTTATCCATAAATGACACACCGGACAAGAAATGTCAAAATGACTGAAAGAGTTGTCAAACAAACTCAAATTGTGACCTTGACCTTTGAAGTAGGAGTTTGGGTATTAAGTGCAACACGTTGTCATGTTATGTTGATCATTTATAACAAGTATTTATAAAAAACCATCTATGCATGACAAAGTTGCAGGCCAGACACGAAATCTCACACAGACTTGAAGTGTTGTCAAACTCAAATTGTGACCTTGACCTTTGAGGTACGGGTGTGGGTCTTAACTCGCATCATGTTATGTTGATCAATTATAGCAAGTATCATTAAAATCCATCTACCGTATATTCCCTTATTAACGCCCCCGGGGACGTTACATTTTACAAGGTGGGGGCGTTTAAAAAAGATAAAAAAAAGCAAATTTAACAACAGTTAAAAATACAATAAAACCAATAAAGCAATGGAAAAAACCTTAAATCCGGTTTAAATCTCTGTAAAAGTGGTTCAGAATTATTTGAGAGTGAATGAAATAATCGACATAGGATAAAAAAAAGCTGAAAATCTGTATGAAATTACTAGTCTGCATACTGGAATATCCGAATTTATGGTCAGTGTACTCTTCACTTTAAATCACTTGGACGCTTGCTCGTATATCAATCATCACGGAGACTGTTGCCGGGCGGGGGATTAGAACTCAAGACCCCTGGATTGATAGTCAGACGCGTAACCATGTATGATAAAGTTAAAGGACGGACTTAAAATCTCAAACTGATTCAAAGTGTTGTCATACATACTAAAAGTGTGTCCTTGACCTTTGATGTATGGGTCTAGCTCTTACTTATGACATGTCATATCATCTTGATTAAATGAGCCAAGTTAAAGGCAAAGTCACAGAACAGACACACAATATCAAACAAATTGAAAGTGTGACCTTGATCTTTGAGGAAAGGTTCTGGGTCTTACAAACAGCACTTAATTGTGTCATGTTGATTAACTGAGCCATTTTTTTTTCAAAATTTATCCATAAATGACACACCGGACAAGAAATATCAAAATGACTGAAAGAGTTGTCAAACAAACTCAAATTGCGACCTTGACCTTTGAAGTAGGAGTTTGGGTATTAAGTGCAACACGTTGTCATGTTATGTTGATCATTTATAACAAGTATTTATAAAAAAACATCTATGCATGACAAAGTTGCAGGCCAGACACGAAATCTCACACAGACTTGAAGTGTTGTCAAACTCAAATTGTGACCTTGACCTTTGAGGTACGGGTGTGGGTCTTAACTCGCATCATGTTATGTTGATCAATTGTAGCAAGTATCATTAAAAGCCATCTACCATATATTCCCTTATTAATGCCCCCGGAGGCGTTACATTTTACAAGGTGGGGGCGTTTATAAAAGATAAAAAAAGCAAATTTAACAACAGTTAAAAATACAATAAAACCAATAAAGCTAAAGCAATGGAAAAAACCTTAAATCCGGTTTAAATCTCTGTAAAAATGGTTCAGAATTATTTGAGAGTGAATGAAATAATCGACATAGGATGAAAAAAAGCTGAAAATCTGTATGAAATTACTAGTCTGCATACTGGAATATCCGAATTTATCGTCAGTGTACTCTTCACTTTAAATCACTTGGAGGCTTGCTCTTATCAACGTGGAACAATGAGCTTTCGGCGTACACAGATTAACCGCATTTTCCGACGTTTTGTAATGTTTTAATCGGCAGACAGTAGTTTTACTAGTATTAAACAGCAAATATGGGGAAGTATTTGTTCAACCAAAAGTGGTTAAGTGGTCACCCAAGATATAAACAATGGGTTAAAGAGTTCAAAGGTAATTAACACTCCGCTTATTGTTGTCTGTGTAACAAAATAATCGATCAGGGAAAGATGGGCTAATACGTACTCAAATCGCATATACGTTTTATTTTTTTTTAATTTTCCAGAAAAATAGGTGGGGGGCATTTATTAGAGTGGGGGCGTTTATAAGGGAATATATGGTATGCATGACAAAGTAACAGGCCAGACACAAAAACAGACTCAAAGTGTTGCCAAACAAACTCTAATTGTGACCTTGACCTTTGATGTACAGGTGTGGGTCTTACTCGCGACACCTCGTCATGATATGTTGATCATTTGTAGAAAGTATTTATAAAATCCATCTATGCATGACAAAGTTACAAGCCAGACATGAAATCTCACACAAACTCGAAGTGTTGTCAAACAAACTCACATTCTAACAAGTTTTGCATTGTATCAGAACACACTATATCTAAACTACAGTGCATAAATTACATCATAGAAAACTAAATAAAACTATTTTTTTTAAATCTTTGGTGTTGTTCTTTTAAAGTTAAAGATTTAACCATCTTCAACAAACTCAATTTATTGTAAAACTGTTTTTGACAACACCCAGTAGAACCAGACCATCCTCCGATTTTCAAAAGTCTCCAAAATAAAATGTATACATTATTACATTTTGAGACATGCTGTTTTAAATGCTTTAAATCTTTTCAAATTTTAAAATATTTATTGACCATATAATCAATTTATTACTCCGATACAAGAAAACTTTATTTGGGTTAAAAGTGCATATTTTTTCACAAATTTTAAAATTATTTTTTTCAAAAAATATTTTCAAACATTATGCTAAAACTAAGAGAGCTTAAAAAGGTTCATAAAAACATTTTCTAGTTTTGTCCACAGAACAGTTTGATTTTAGTTGAGTAGAATTTATATAGGGTATGGTCCTAACTTTTCTGAGTAGTTGCCACTAATGGCACTGTCAAACTCTGGTATGTAAATCCTAGAATAACCCTGCATGAACATGAGTGTGGCATGGTGCGGCTATGCCTAACCAATCATTTCAAACATTTCTACATTTTGAGTTAATTTCCATTATTTTTACGTTTTTAGAGTATGCCGCGCCAATGATTTCCCATTTTATCCTGTTTTATAAGGATACTAAGGTCAGACAATGATTGATTTGTGGACTGCCATCACTGGTGCTGCTCGTTTTCAAGTTTACAATCAACATATATTTTTAGGGCGACCATCTATGTTGGTCAATAGCTATGCATAGCTAATGTTTATTGTCTTATAGCTCATGTTGACTATAAATAAGATGTTGTATCTTGTTGTTGTATCTTGTTTGTATTGCTGCATAGTAATCAAAGGCCTCAAAGGCCTGAGGGAAGGCTCGCTGCTTGTGTGAATTCAAATATGTATGTTCGGAAAATTGGAAAATTAGTTAGATTTCTGATATGTTAAGTAAGAAGGCAATTCATTGGGATTTAGGAAACAATGTGGTGTGTTTGGTATTTCTTTTGTGTATCTGTATAAATAATCTCCTGCATACAATACAGAATCCATATCAATACTTTTCCAACAGTACCTATCAAACGGTTTTAATATTGCGTTTGCAAAAAATGCTGAACAACATGGTACACACTGTCTTCCCTGTGAAAATTGACTGAATATTCGATGACCCTGGTGAAAATTGCAATTTACAGGGAATTTTGTAAACTGGTAACGTGGTGGTCCAGGAATCCTGTCCGCATCTCCACATAAAAGTGATCAAAATGAACAATATATGAAAGCTTGACAAACAAACCTTCATATTCTGACGTTTGACTTTTTGATAGAGTATTGATCAAATGGGACATCTGAACTCTTAACTTGTCCAACTCCTCAAGCAAGATTTTCAACGATTCAGTTCCAGATATATATTATATTTTGTGCTACAACTCCAGTCAATTTTAATATCTCCAGTTCAATAGTAATGATTTATGGATAACAAAACGCATTCAGCACAAAATGTTCCTGATTGACCGAGAATATACCACACATTATCCAGAACTTTTTGTCCAGAACAAAACAAACATGACCTACTTACAGATTTACGTGAATATCGACTTTAGTTATGTTCTATTCTCGTAAAGCTTCCAATCAACAATATAGATTATCAATTAATTGCATTATAAATGGTTTTGCGTGACCTAGATTTAATCAATCTAAAAAATACAACACAGACACAACAAACATAACGGTCGAATGACCTAATTAACGGTTAAATATGTTTGGATAAACTAATTAGCAGCTAAAATAGAGTAGCAATACAACAGTACATGATTAGGGTAAATATATATATGAAATTATGAATGTATACTTTGAGCGGTGGATCTGTACATCAACATCAAAACACTGCTTGCATAAGATGACAGATTGGCACGTTTTTCTGTCAACAACAAAAATAGCCCCGAACCTAATTTCTTTATTTTACTATCAAAATCAAAGAGGACATTCAACAGTGAATGAAATTACACTAACAATCACTTTTTACTCAAACTACGAGTTATTAAACCAAAAACATGTCAATATTTCACCCTGTCAATGATTACACCTGATTACAGACGAATGATGTAAGAGATTATTAGCCCCCCTCCCCCTCCCCCCTCCTCACCAGATGACGTCACTATGCAAAGTAGTAAATGCATAAAACAATTTTTTATCAATGAAAATTGCTGCGTTTTGTTAAAGCACAGCGAGATAAGTGTATTCTTCCGCATTTAAATGGAAATTGTATGCTTCACATATCAAATCTTTGAATTTTTATACAGAAAAAAATCCGAAATAATGAAAAAAAACTTTGAATCTTTTGTTGTATGATACGTCCTCTTCTACGACAAATGCGTTTTTGAAACTTGTGAACTACTCTATCGGTCGGATGAATATGGCGGTTCCTGCCATACGTTACCTTTATAACAGATTGCTAGGGCTGCACGACAGCTAAGGAAGTCAGAGCTTTGCTTGCCTTCCAAAAATACTAGTATATTTATTCACTGCAAGGCTTTATCAATATTAAACTAGTTGTTTGCTGTTGGTATTGTCTTTTTTACTCTGTCAGATACAGCCTAAACTAACTACCTATCAGATCCAAGTTACAGTGTTGGAATAAAAAATCATCCAAACAGGAATACTGCCATAGGATGATGAAATAGCAGATGGTCAACTACACATATATTTGGATCAGGGCTCCAAAAATATGAAAACAAACAACTGTAACATTTTCAGTTATTTGTAAAGACAACAAACTATGGATAACTCACAATTTTTCCACAATGTGGTGTTAGCCTACAGATATATACAATGTAGTAATGATTATTCAGTATTTAGTGGAACAAGCGGGTTGCCACTAAAGTGGTCATATTTCCCTGCCACCTCGTTAACCCTTAAAGGCATTTCCAGAGAGTGGATTTAAATTATGCAAAATGAAAAGTCGCCAAGCATATAAATCACATGTAAATGCCACAAACTGAAATACATAGCGGACTGTTATATGACACATTGTCTTGTCCCAGTGAGCACTAGTTTGATGTTCTAAATTAAACCATAAATTTGTAAGTTATTATGTAACCCCAAAACAAAAGAAAGATTACCTTTGACCAACAGACCCAATCCATTTGCATGACGCATCGTCTTTGGCTGGTTAGCATTTGTCCCAATTTATTTAACACTAGGGCCAAGATGGCCCTATATCGCTCACCTGACTGACCTTGAGTCACCCAACATAAGTAGATTATATAATACATGTACACTCAAAATTCCAGATAGACGAGATGGGCAAGTATTAGAATTTTGATTTGTTTTGAAGATGTAACAGATGTGTAGAAGAGTTCAAACTTGGTAGAGGTTCACCCATGGTAAATGTCAGTGAAATTACATCAAAATCCGGTCAGTTGATTCTGACAAGAACGCTTTTGAAGTTTTTACTATAGCTGCCGACTGTTCCAATCCTAAGTCTTTGAACTAAGACAAAAATCCAGTTCCAGCACAAAACTAACCTGTTATGTTTGAGAACGGTTTCAAACTAAAGCATCAGACTAAACTATTGTGCATGGAACAAACCACAGTTCCAGCACAATAATTATTCCTATGAGTTTCAAACACAAGCCTTCCGAAAGCCTATCGCTTGAAAGAATCTTTGTCACAGTGCGCTATCCCCCCAAAAAATTAAGCTCCTCCTCCAAGATGACACTGAAAATCTCAAGCAGACTTCTTGCTGTGAAGAAACTAGCTAAAAATATGGTAATGCTTTATTATGAAGCAGCAGACCATCCCTGCCTGAACCATAAAACTCTTGACTTTTATATTCAGAAAAACACCTATTTTATAATGGTTCATGATATATGAATAATATTTCAATCTTTGATTATAATTGTACCATTCATCTTTTTATGATGAATTATCTTATATCTAGTATAATATTGTATAATAATAATAGCAAAAAAAAGTTTATTTAAAGAGTTTATTACCTCTTCTTATAATAATTACTATATACAGACATTTATGCTATAAAACATTAGGGAAATAATTTGACATAAAACTAACCCCACCCCCTGGCTGCCATGTTTTTTTTATGAATCAAGATGGCTTGAACAAACTTGGTAGAGAGTCACCAAAGAAACATTTCTGTGAAATTATTTTAAAATCGAGCCAGTAGTTTCTGACAAGAAGATTTTTTAAGTTTTTACAATAGCTTATGTAGTAAACTAACCCCAACCCCTGGCCACCATGTTTTTTGACGAGTCAAGATGGGTTGAACAAACTTGGTAGAGGGTCACCCAAGGATCATTTCTGTGAAATGATTTTAAAATCGAGCCAGTAGTTTCTGACAAGAAGATTTTTTAAGTTTTTACTAATTAAACTTGCCCCGCCCCCTGGCGGCCATGTTTTTTGACAAATCAAGATGGCTTGAACAAACTTGGTACAGGGTTACCGAAGGAACATTTTTGTTAAATTATATAAAAATTGGCCCAGTGGTTTCAGAGGAGAAGTTCTAAGAAGCTAAAAGTTAACGACAGACGACAGACGACAGACGACGGATGATGGACACCAGGCGATCACAAAAGCTCACTAGTGAGCCTGCTCAGGTGAGCTAAAAATCCAATCACAACCAAAGAAGATACAGTCCAAACAGCAGTGGATGGACGGACAGATGGAGCTGTGACCTTGACCTTTGAAGAACAGACCCAAGTCATAACGCATGACACATCATCTTGTCCTAGTTAAACAACTAAAGAAAGTAAGGTCTGGTAAGCAGCAGACAGACGGATGGAGCTGTGACCACCTTTGACAGACGGACGGAGCTGTGACCACCTTTGACAAACAGACCCAATTAAGTCACATGACACATCGTCTTGTCAAAGTGAACATTTGTGCAAAGTTGTTTAAAAATGCAATCACAACTAAAAAAGATACCGTACGGATAGGACGAAACAGTGTATACACTGGATTTTCAAACACTTGACCTTGAGCTATGACCTTGACCTTTGACGAACAGACCCAAGTCATTGACATGACACATCATCTTGTCCTAGTGAATTTTTGTGTTTAGTTATCTAAATTTCCAATCACAACTTAAGAAGATAAAGTCAGGACAGCAGCAGACGGATGGATGGAGCTATGACCTTGAACTTTGACGAACTGACCCAAGTCATTTGCATGACACATCTTCTTGGCCTAGTGAACATTTGTGCCAAGTTATTTAAAATTCCAATCACAACTCAAAAGAAACGGTCCGGACAAGAGGAAACACAGTGTATACATTGGATTTCATAACACTTGACCTTGAGCTATGACCTAGACCTCTGACGAACAGACCCAAGTCATTTGCATGACACATCGTCCTGTCCTAGTGAACAGTTGTGCCAAGTTATTTAAAATTCCAATTACAATGAAGGAGATATGTTGTGGACATATGGATGCAGCCCATTCTTATATCCCCCTGCTCCGCTCTATGAGTGGTGGTGGGGGATAATAAAATCACAACATACCGTTAAAATATTTCACACATTAAATGTGAGAGAATAAAGAAATAATGTAGTAACACGGTTATGGAAAACAAGAACAGAACTCCACAGGGATGTAACAGGAACAACTAAAGATAGGGATGTTACAGGAACAACTGGAGCTAGAGATGTAACAGGAACAACTGGAGATAGGGATGTAACAGGAACAACTAAAGATAGGGGTGTTACAGGAACAACTGGAGATAGGGATGTAACAGGAACAATTGGAGATAGGGATGTAACAGGAACAACTGGAGATAGGGATGTAACAGGAACAACTGGAGATAGGGATGTAACAGGAACAACTGGAGATAGGGATGTAACAGGAACAACTAAAGATAGGGATGTAACAGGAACAACTGGAGATAGGGATGTAACAGGAACAACTGGAGATAGGGATGTAACAGGAACAACTGGAGATAGGGATGTAACAGGAACAACTAAAGATAGGGATGTTACAGGAACAACTGGAGCTAGAGATGTAACAGGAACAACTGGAGATAGGGATGTAACAGGAACAACTGGAAACAGGACTTCACAGTGATGTACATGTGACAAAGGAAGTACTGAACACAGTATCTGGCATATCATCAGACAGCAGGGACACAAGGAAGTACTGAACACAGTATCTGGTGTACCATCAGACAGCAGCGATACAAGGAAGTACTGAATACAGTATCTGGCATATCATTAGACAACAACGATAAAGGAAGTACTGCATACAGTATCTGACGTACCATCATACAGCAGCGACACAAGAAAGTACTGAACACAGTATCTGGCATATCATTAGACAACAGCGATACAAGGAAGTACTGAATACAGTATCTGACGTACCATCATACAGCAGCGACACAAGGAAGTACTGAACACAGTATCTGGCGTACCATCAGACAGCAGCAACACAAGGAAGTACTGAACACAGAATCTGGCATATCATCAGACAGCAGCAACACAAGGAAGTACTGAACACAGTATCTGGCATACCATTAGAATGCAGCGACACAAGGAAGTACTGAATACAGTATCTGGCGTATCATCAGACAGCAGCGACACAAGGAAGTACTGAACACAGTATCTGGCATATCATCAGACAGCAGCGACACAAGGAAGTACTGAACACAGTATCTGGCATACCATCAGACAGCAGCGACACAACAAAGTACTGAACACAGTATCTGGCATATCATCAGACAGCAGCGACACAAGGAAGTACTGAATACAGTATCTGGTGAACCATCAGACAGCAGCGATATACAAGGAAGTACTGAACACAGTATCTGGCATATCATCTGACAGCAGCGACAGAAGGAAGAACTGAACACAGTATCTGGCGTATCATCAGACAGCAGCAACACAAGGAAGTACTGAACACAGTATCTGGCATACCATCAGACAGCAGCGACACAAGGAAGTACTGAACACAGTATCTGGCATACCATCAGACAGCAGAGACACAAGGAAGTACTGAACACAGTATCTGGCGTACCATTAGATAGCAGCGATACAAGGAAGTACTGAAAACAGTAACTGGCGTACCATCAAACAGCAGCAACACAAGGAAGTACTGAACACAGTATCTGGCATATCATCAGACAGAAGGAAGAACTGAACACAGTATCTGGCATATCATCAGACAGCAGCCACACAAGGAAGTACTGAACACAGTATCTGGCATATCATCAGACAGCAGCAACACAAGGAAGTACTGAACACAGTATCTGGCATATCATCAGACAGCAGCGACACAAGGAAGTACTGAACACAGTATCTGGCATATCATCAGACAGCAGCAACACAAGGAAGTACTGAACACAGTATCTGACATTATCATCAGACAGCAGCGACACAAGGAAGTACTGAGCACAGTATCTGGCGTACCATTAGCCAGCAGCGATATACAAGAAAGTACTGAATACAGTATCTGGCGTATCATCAGATAGCAGCGATATACAAGAAAGTACTGAATACAGTATCTGGCGTATCATCAGACAGCAGCGACAGAAGGAAGAACTGAACACAGTATCTGGCATATCATCAGACAGCAGCGACACAAGGAAGAACTGAACACAGTATCTGGCATACCATCAGACAGCAGAGACACAAGGAAGTACTGAACACAGTATCTGGCATATCATCAGACAGCAGCGACACAAGGAAGTACTGAACACAGTATCTGGCATATCATAAGACAGCAGCAACACAAGGAAGTACTGAACACAGTATCTGACATATCATCAGACAGCAGCGACACAAGGAAGTACTGAGCACAGTATCTGGTGAACCATTAGCCAGCAGCGATATACAAGAAAGTACTGAATACAGTATCTGGCGTATCATCAGACAGCAGCGTTATACAAGAAAGTACTGAATACAGTATCTGGCGTATCATCAGACAGCAGCGATATACAAGAAAGTACTGAATACAGTATCTGGCGTATCATCAGACAGCAGCGATATACAAGAAAGTACTGAGCACAGTATCTGGCGTATCATCAGACAGCAGCGATATACAAGAAAGTACTGAATACAGTATCTGGCGTATCATCAGACAGCAGCGACACAAGGAAGAACTGAACACAGTATCTGGCATATCATCAAACAGCAGCAACACAAGGAAGTACTGAACACAGTATCTGGCATATCATCAGACAGCAGCAACACAAGGAAGTACTGAACACAGTATCTGGCATATCATCAGACAGCAGCAACACAAGGAAGTACTGAACACAGAATCTGGCATATCATCAGACAGCAGCAACACAAGGAAGTACTGAACACAGTATCTGACATATCATCAGACAGCAGCGACACAAGGAAGTACTGAGCACAGTATCTGGTGTACCATTAGCCAGCAGCGACACAAGGAAGTACTGAAAACAGTATCTGGCGTACCATCAGACAGCAGCGACACAAGGAAGTACTGAACACAGTATCTGGCGTACCATTAGACAGCAGCGATACAAGGAAGTACTGAATACAGTATCTGGCATATCATCAGACAGCAGCAACACAAGGAAGTACTGAACACAGTATCTGGCGTATCATCAAACAGCAGCGACACAAGGAAGAACTGAACACAGTATCTGGCATATCATCAGACAGCAGCAACACAAGGAAGTACTGAACACAGTATCTGGCATATCATCAGACAGCAGCAACACAATGAAGTACTGAACACAGTATCTGGCGTATCATCAGACAGCAGCAACACAAGGAAGTACTGAAGACAGTATCTTGCGTACCATTAGACAACAGTGATACAAGGAAGTACTGAATACAGTATCTGGCGTATCATCAGACAGCAGCGACACAAGGAAGTACTGAACACAGTATCTGGCGTATCATCAGACAGCAGCAACACAAGGAAGTACTGAACACAGTATCTGGCGTACCATTAGACAGCAGCGACACAAGGAAGTACTGAACACAGTATCTGGTGTACCATCAGACAGCAGCGATATACAAGGAACTACTGAACACAGTATCTGGCATATCATCAGACAGCAGCGACACAAGGAAGTACTGAATACAGTTTCTGGCGTACCATTAGACAACAGCGATACAAGAAAGTACTGAACACAGTATCTGGCATATCATCAAACAGCAGCGACACAAGGTGGTACTGAACACAGTATCTGGCGTATCATCAGACAGCAGCGATACAAGAAAGTACTGAATACAGTATATGGCATATCCTCACAGCAGCGACACAAGGAAGTACTGAAGACAGTATCTTGCGTACCATTAGACAACAGTGATACAAGAAAGTACTGAATACAGTATCTGGCATATCATCAGACAGCAGCAACACAAGGAAGTACTGAACACAGTATCTGGCATATCATCAGACAGCAGCGACACAAGGAAGTACTGAACAGAGTATCTGGCATACCATTAGACAACAGCGATACAAGAAAGTACTGAATACAGTATCTGGCGTATCATCAGACAGCAGCAACACAAGGAAGTACTGAACACAGTATCTGGCGTACCATCAGACAGCAGTGACACAACGAAGTACTGAACACAGTATCTGGCGTACCATCAAACAGCAGCGACACAACAAAGTACTGAACACAGTATCTGGCGTACCATTAGACAGCAGCGACACAAGGAAGTACTGAATACAGTATCTGGCGTATCATCAGACAGCAGCGACACAAGGAAGTACTGAACAGAGTATCTGACTATCATCAGATAGCAGCAAATTAAGAAGTACTAAACAGTATCTGGTGTATCATCAGACAGCAGCAACACAAGGAAGTTCTGAACTGCTTGAAGCTAACCAAACAACTGTACAGCCAACTGCTTGAAGCTTACCAAACAATTGTACAGTCAATTGCTTGAAGCTTACCAAACAACTGTACAGCCAACTGCTTGAAGCTTACCAAACAACTGTTCAGCCAACTGCTTGAAGCTTACCAAACAACTGTACAGCCAACTGCTTGAAGCTTACCAAACAACTGTACAGCCAACTGCTTGAAGCTTACCAAACAAGTGTTCAGCAACTGCTTGAAGCTTACCAAACAACTGTACAGCCAACTGCTTGAAGCTAACCAAACAACTGGTCAGCCAACTGCTTGAAGCTGACCAAACAACTGGTCAGCCAACTGCTTGAAGCTAACCAAACAACTGGTCAGCCAACTGCTTGAAGCTGACCAAACAACTGGTCAGCCAACTGCTTGAAGCTTACCAAACAACTGTACAGCCAACTGCTTGAAGCTTACCAAACAACTGTACAGCCAACTGCTTGAAGCTTACCAAACAAGTGTTCAGCAACTGCTTGAAGCTTACCAAACAACTGTACAGCCAACTGCTTGAAGCTAACCAAACAACTGGTCAGCCAACTGCTTGAAGCTGACCAAACAACTGGTCAGCCAACTGCTTGAAGCTAACCAAACAACTGGTCAGCCAACTGCTTGAAGCTGACCAAACAACTGGTCAGCCAACTGCTTGAAGCTTACCAAACAACTGTACAGCCAACTGCTTGAAGCTTACCAAACAACTGTACAGCCAACTGCTTGAAGCTTACCAAACAACTGTATTCCATAATGCAAGCATCTACATAATATTATGTAACCAAATAACTTCAAACATCAATGCCTGCAGCTTACCAAACAACACACAGACTATCAGTGAATGTGATAAGGCCTAAAAAAGAGTTATTTATAAAATTCCATAATATAAATCCTTTTTGGGAGTCATTTTTACCCTTCAGAGATGAATTCCCATACTTCTCATCTGTAAAAAAGATGAAATCCCCTTACAGGATCCCTATATGTCCCAGTCCCTTGATTTGTCCAAATTCCAATCACCCACTCATAGGTATTTGCTACGAGCAGACAATGCTTAAGATTTTAAATTGATTTAAGTGGGTTTTTTATACACATGGATGCAAAAAATGAATAATTTCCATTTTCCCCATAATATTCCTATATAAAATTATTTTGTTTGACAGAAAACGTTATTGAGAATACTTTTGAAATTTCACAATTTCAACAATTTTGGGGTCCTTTTGAACCCTATTGGAAATTCCATTCTACTTGTTGAACCAAATCTAATTTGCTATGACCAGACAATGCTTCAGATCTCAAACTATAAATTAGTATTGAACAAATTGATAAGAAAATGGGAATTTATCATTTATCATAGCAAATTAATGTACATGTTATTAGAAATCAACACACAGAAAATATTATACAAATTTAACACTACATATACTATATTTAGGAAAGTAACTGCACTTGAAAATTCCACGTCTCACCTACTGCAGTTGCATATAGTAACTTAGAGAACTACAACAAATAAAAAGAAGCAAACAATTATTAAGTAATTAAGTAACGTCAATAAATTTATGTTTGCACAATTCGATTGATTTTGTTAAATGTTGTGTGCACAGAGGCGTACTCTGTATATTGTGGTTCAACAATTAGACACGAAGAAAGCATGCATGTTTCTATTAAACAGGCGGTAGAAGTAACGGTATATATAATGGCTGGTATGCACTGTAGTTATGTCACAAAAAGTACACTTATCGCGGAAGTTACCGTTGCACAGAAAACTAACAGATGTTTATTGCTGTCAAGACCTATGTATACTTGTCAAGGTCAGAAAGTCTGGTAACTACGGATTTGATATCCCTCTTGTCTTTAATGTATATTCTACCGTCGTAGGTCCAACATTTGTTTATACACTTGTCCTTGTATAATTGCCTGGCCATTCTAGATATGATGCTGCGCACAGACGTCAGATCTTCATTGACGTATACATGTGCGTACTTCTTGTTGCCTTTTAGTGCAGCTCTGCATTGATAAAAATTATCTCTGGCACAGTAGGTGGCAAATTTCACAATTATGGCTTTTGGGGATTTCCATGCAGAAGGTTGACCTACTCTGTGGGACCGATCGATATCGGCGTTGCATATATCCGCTTTTATTTCGGAAGCGATATCCATGACGACGTCATTAGTTTGCTCCATGTCGTTGTCCTTGATTCCAACTATACGGAGGCAATTTCGTCTACTATATTGTTCTGCAGTCTCACTTGCAAGTTCTAACTTCTGAACCCTGTCTGCTAGAGCATTAACTTGCTTCAGCAGGTTATCTTTGTCTTGCTCAAGGGATTCAATCTTACGCTGCAGAGAAGTTGTAACTTCCGTGACGATGGATTTCACTAATGGTTCAACGTGAGATAGTATCATGTCTTTTATCAGTATTGAAATCCTCTTGAAGTCTGATTCGGCTAAATGCACGGTTGCAGAAACAGCGATGTCCGATATATCAGATAAGTTGGATTGTTTATTCTTCTTTTCTGGGTTTATCTGAGATTCGTTTAGCGAAGACGATGACAATTCATGTTTTTTGGATGTCTCATCTCCCTTCACAGGAGTTGAAGAGACGAGTTTCTCTGCGTATGACATTGCGGTACTTTCGCCGGGCAGTATACTTATTAAATTTTCGAGCGTGACCCGTCATCCGATTAGTCTGAATAGCCGCTGGGGTCAAAATGAGGTCAAAATGGCGGTACAGTACTATATCAACAAAGCAATTCAAAAGTTTACTTCGAGTTACTCACGTTTAAAATTTCCAAACACTAAAATTCCAACGTGATTATAAAACACATATGTTCTGATTTATTGTTCCAGCTTCATATTGCACATACAACTTCAATAATATCACTTTCCGATTCAAATTTTACACTTCCAAGCTCCGAGATGGAAAAACACTACATCGCCATTTTGATCAAGGTGTTTTCTTGTGTGTACTGATGTCACATTGGATTTTCCATCATGGCAGAAGAAGCTAAAACAAATTTTGATCGTCAAGGTTGTTGTTCAAAATAACAAGAGTTGTCAGAAGACAACAAAGCTGGCCCTTGGGTGTCTAAGTCCAAAAAGGGTCATAAATGTGCCAAAATGCAATCCAGAGTTATGGTTCTTGTCTCTGTGTGTTCCATTGATGATGGTGAACACACATGCAAAGTTTCATTCACATCCAATGAGTGGTTGCATAGATATCCTAAACTTAGACACAAAAGTTTAACCTAGGTGTCTACATACAACAACGATGCCAGGGTCATGGCAATAGCTCTCCTTGGACTTAGTCCTGGCAAGCTAAAAAGAAACAGATCAGAATAATGACTATGATATCAATGTTGACCACATCTATCAAGTGAGTAAAAAATCAAATTCGCACACCATCATGTGGGTAAAATATCGATGGGAATCTGCGCCATAACATGGAATGTCACATTTGTTTTCGGCATTTTGATATTGATCGAAGCAAAACCATAATGTTATTGTATGCATCAGAATTAATTGTAACTTTACAGACTGGTAGACTCGTTGGTAAAGAGGTTAACGCATTGGATTATCAGACTAGAGGTTGTGGGTTAGATCCCGACATGCGCTCAATTTTTTTTATTGTTTTTTTTCTTAATTCACAGAGATGGTTTGGTCAACACATTCAACTGTAAAAGACATACAAGTGTCACAAACACAACCAATTTTTTAGATAGAAATTCCAACACATGACCCCCACCCACTCCAAATATATTTTATTGTTGTAGCTACCAGTTCTAGTTTTGTATATCATTTGCCAAGTCAAACCAATAAATACACAATTATTACTAAAGATAAAAGACAAAGTTTATAAAATTATGAAATATTTCTATAAGCAACTGTCTACACCTAACATTTGAAGTTTTTCAATAGTAAGTATCCAGTGTTTGATGACAATGTAGGTCCTAATCATTGGATGTACATTTTTATAAAACATTTCACCCTTTGGCAAAGGTTATGGTTTGTTTTATTTTCATGCATTATTACTTTTAACAATGTAGTATAGTTTAATATACAATGTAAAAAGGGTTTTGTGATAGAGGTGGGGCTAAAATATTAGAATTTAATTTTTTGTAACAATTGTTTGGGAAAAAAATAACATTATTATTGGTTGGATGGGGTATTATTTTAAATTTATTAAACATTCCAGTCAAGCTATAAGGAATATGAATAAAGTTTCTTATGTATCATTACATCAGCAATATTGTTTTAATAAAAACAGTTGCTTAAATACAATATTGAACAAGTACACATTATCTGTTTGCTACTAGTAGATGTGGAAAAAACACTATGTCGCCAAATTTACTGCCTTTTATTTTGATACTTATCCTATAAAATACCACATTATGAAAAAACAAGATGGTAAAAGATGCTTATCTTTATGCATTTCTCACTTTTAACAATGTGGAAAATATTGGCATAAAACATTAGTGGTTAATTATAATAGAAAATGATGCTAGAACATTTTAAGACATGAAGTTTTAGAATATTTTGTGAAAAAAGTAACAATTAGAAAGTGGATCAGTAGGGTTAGACTTTTTAAAATTTATAAAAAAAGAGAGAAGATATGTTAGTTTCTTTGGGTTTAGCCGTCCAGGGATGTTGATGTGATATAAAAATGCCATTTATATATCATCTATATTTTATATACGAAAATTATAGCTATTTCATTGTGTTTTGTAGCTGTTCATTTTTTGCCGTTTTGAGGTTATAGGTATTTGACACATAAAATTTAAATAATTTTTATTTTAGATGATAAAATCTTCTAAAACTTCAGAACTACATCTCTCATAGGATGGTGGTAATAAGACACCAGGTTTATATAAATTTATAGAAATTTATGAACCAATCTGAATGACCATGAATTTTCCATTTTCCTATAGTATTCCGTAAGTGAAACTTAAAACTTCTGTCATTAAAAGCTGGAGACCGGGGTTTCCTCCCAATATTCTTACTTGAACACCCGCTTATTTTCAGCTGAGTTTCTTCCATTTTTTTACCGAGGACCCCCAGAACCCCATTCTACTTTCTAGCCATTTTATTTGCAAAAACTTCAAACCCTTACTCATAGAGATAATATACATAAACTATGAACCAATTTAAAAAGTGTGGGAAAAACAAACACTTTTAAGCAGAAACTGCGTAATGTTATTTATGGCTTTGACCATGAATGCAAACATAAAACTTACTATTTCCCCCACTCTTCTCCCTCTACCCCCCCCCCCCCCCCCCACCCCTGTAATAATGAATAGTGCTGCTGATAATGTTTGTTTGTATGTATACAATACCTAACCTTCTACAGGTAAACTAGAACCATGCACAAGCTATCATTAGTGAACTATTAATAACCCCAGTAATTAAACGCTTCCTGCAGTCCAGGTGGGGATCTAAGACATTAGCATATCAAAATGACAAATACTTCACTGATTAAATGGTTAGGGGCCTCGCCTGTATTGGCGATAGTTTTTCGATCTAAGACTTAGCAGTTAAAAACTGCACATTTACTAATACATCAAACATTATATATTATGAATATTCTGTTCGATAACTTATATTGTGTAAAATTCTTTAATTTTTTGTTGACCAAACACTAAATTTTATCGTATTCCATGATAAAGTCACTCATTGACCAATATAGGGTTATGCTAAAACATTGATGAATAAAACAAAAATGTTGACCTGTGTATTAACTAATTTCTCATAAATAAGATAAACTGCATGAACAGAATCAACCATTATCTTCAAACGGAACCTTCCTCTTTATTCTCTAAACTTCCTATCATTTATTGAACAAAAGTTATAGGGAATGCATGTTTAACTGTGTTGAAATATTTCATTTTGGTGAGTGTGGTTCTTTTAATGGTCTGAAATTTTGTTTATAAAGCCTCTTCCCCTGGATCTGCATGTGCTGTCTGCCTGCCAGGTGGGAGAGAGTTGTGGAATAGTTGGTATAATGTCAACATAGCAGCAGTCTAAGCGCCTACACATATATGTGTAGGAATCCACGGACAAGTGGGAACCATTCCAAATACTCCAGCACTGTTATTATTTACACTGCATCCAGTCTACTGACAATATTTACACAACATTGGTATACCTGTTGTGATATTCTAACATTTGTAGAACAACAAAATGACATTTAATGCCAAAATTACACAGTAAAATATGGCAGGCAATATTTTGTACCTCTTTTTCTTGTTTAAACTTTACATTTGCGTTGTTAAATTGTACATAACAGTGTTTAGTTTTATATCAATGTTATTTGTTCTACATTCTTATTATTAAACTAAATACATAAAAAAAAATTACAACAAATATATAAAATTAATGAACACAAATTAAATCAAACAATAAGAATAACAAGAGACCTAAGAGGACCTGGTAACTCTCTACTGACTCAAAGTGGCCATAGCATTTTTTTAAATTTCACAATATAAACCCTCTTCAGGGATTGTCTTTACCACTTATGGATAAATACCCCCACCAAACCTTTACTGCACAATAAGTTAATTGCTATAAAAAGGAAATACCTTAAATCCCCATACCAGTTATCTATAAAAAAAATATAGTCTCTGAACAGGACCCTTATATATTCCAGCCCCTTTATTTGCCAAACTTTCATCATCCATTCAGATTTTAAATAAAGTTTTTATGTACACATGGACGTGAAAATATTAGGTTTTAGTTTTCCCAATAATGTTCCATGCAAAAGTAAAAGTCACCTTACACGGTCCTTATATATCCCAAACCCTTGATTTGCAGAATCTTCAATCCCTTGCTTATGTACCGGTATGGATAATTTATTTCATATATGAACAAGTTTGGCAGAAAGGTTATTGAGAGGAAGATTTATGAAAATTCCCAAAACTTAAAGGGTAACTTTAATGCAAAAATAATTTTTGCTTAATCAATTCAAATTAGTTTTCTAAATATAATCCGCCAGTGCGCATCAACACCAGCTCCCATATAGCAGTTATACAGGTAAAATCTTATTGGCACCTAAAATAAATTCGCCATTCCATATATGGCGAAATGACATCACCATGGGTCAACCAATCAGAATAACCGACCAAAATACCGCGCCAACCTGTCATTCGCTGTAAACAAACATGGCTGATCGCATTGCTCTGCTTCTTTATGGTTATTAGAAATCTGCAATTAAGCGCTTACACGCGCCAATATCATTATGGAAAAACAGTGTTCGATCAGAAATTGTAGGAAATAAAAATGTAATGACAGTGTTAGTTTGCATAAATCTCCTAACAGTAACTTGTTGGAAAGTGCATGGATTGAAATTGTGATACTCTCACAATTTCAACCACTAAAACAATACCTTTCAATTGATCAGTGATCACGCGAGGTCATTGAATTGTCCAGATTTTTGCGGGAATAACAAAATCTCCCCATTTTCAACCGCAAAAACAATATATATTTATAAATTTATTTTTCAAGGACCGGTTGTTTATATTCGCGTGGCATAGCAGTCCGTGCAGTAATATTATGCACGAAACCATAGGTTACATTTGAAAATAGCGTCCAATCGTAAATATCCATGCCAGTGATCATGCGAGGTCATGGAATTTTCTAGAAAGATCTAGGCCAACTTTATTTTCCGAAAATGTACTTTCTATTTTTATATTTTAGAAAAATCATGCATGCCAGCTGTGATAATTGACACGGTAATAAATCAATGTTTGTTTTGACTGTGATTACTGGGCTTCAGGAGGTTTTAAGTTGGGCACGGGGTGTCATTAATAATGTCAGTTTACAGTTTGGTAATTTACCAAAGCTGTGATATATATCCTGGGGTATATGGACTAATCAAATGCACGCACCTATATGCGATAATACTGATTTGTTTTTACAGCTGACACCTGTGACCGGAATTTTTATACAATCAAGCCCTGTTAAAACCAAATGTCTTCGCAGATCAACATGATGTCTGCTGGTCATTATAATAAAGTAATTATTTTTTAAATTATCTGTTCGTCTGTGAAAGATCCCGTTTTAATTAATTTATAAATATTATACGCATTACCGATTTAGATAAATTTTGAATTTATGTCCGATTCTAACTTTGATTTTTCTGATCTGATGACAGAAGCAATTTATTTACATACATGTAGATCTACATGTAAACATAATAGCATAAGGCCAGAGTTTTTATCTTTAGATTTACAGGAGCGCCGTGTCTAAATTTCGTAAAAGTCAAATAAAAATAAAATAAGAAAGTATGTATTTTATTTTATTATTTACGTCGTGCCGATTTTCCGATGTAGCCAAAAATAAAATTGAAGTTATAACCTATGTACTAGTGATTTAACTATTTACGATTTACCTACGCACCGGCTAGACTGTAATTAATTTGGATCTTTAGTGACGGCTTTTTTGTTTGTAAAATTTTGAACCCGTCTTAAACACAGCATGGTAGTCTAGTCAGGTTCTCTGACCTCTCTTTAAAGTAGTATATATCGTGAATATAAAGACGTGAACCAGACTACACGAGCGACGCTTGCTTTTCTAAAATACTTTTACCAATACTAATACTTTGAGGAAAGCAAGCATCGCCAATGATCTAGACTAACAGCATGTCGGTCGAGATAGACTCGGTCTACTTTCGTTTTAAACAACCTATGCAAAATTATGAAAAACAAATTATAGTTGGTAAATGTAATAAGACATTAGGATAATGCTTCATTAGAAAATGATGGTAAAATGATATCGAAGATTGAAGTTGACGGGACCCAGTGTAATCTTGACACTCCGGTTCGGATTCTCTATGCTTTTGGGTAAATACGAGGAATTATTTTGTCATTAATATACATATTTATCAGCTTTGCTATGTGTTATCATTTTACACATATTAAGCTTTAATGCCACATGCTCCTTTTGAGCCGACTTGAAACATCAATGTAATCATTATTTTATTGTAACTACCCCACCCATCTCATTAGACAGTAAGTAGTATATTAATGCATATTTTTTATTTGCACAGAATCACCAGTTAATATGAACTTTAATAGGAATTGACTAATGATAGGGGAACTCTAAACTGTATAAAATTACATAGGTTATTTCATTTCAATTAAGAAAACTAATAGGTAAAAGTTTTACAATGTATAGGAAGCTAGCTAAAAAGTCATTAAAACTATTTTATTACTTAATTTGCTGTTATAATACATATTTGCATTCTGTGATTGATTATAATTTACAGGAAAGACGATGAGCTTTGGTCCAATATGCATTCATTGCGGGGACACAGAAGTTGTGGAAACTGACACCACAAGACAACTGAAAGAGCAGTATGGTTTTGTCAGACCTATATGCCAGACCTGTTTGAACAAACATAAACCAGTGATTACACGAAATGCACTAAAAACAGAAAATCTGAGTGATGTATTGAACAATACATGAAAAAGTTGTGCCATGTTAAAAGGATATATTAATGTGTCATAATAATATCTCAAGAAAAAACAACAGAAAACCCGAATTATGTATTGAACAGTTTAATGCACGCAAAATAACTGTGCTATGTGAAAGTATATATTCATTTGCAATGTTAAATTCTAAATGAAATGATGCTACAGACATTTTAAAGGGAATTTATTCACAAGTGTAGCTTTTTTCATGAACGTTTTGCCATCTTTGCTTTAGTCGGGTAACAGTTAAAATGTTCTGTTCTGTGTTTTCTAGTCATATTTTGTTATGACTTTATATATATTAAATTTTGAGAGTCACTATATGTCATTTGTTTTAAATAAGCATGTAGTGTAGTTGATTGAAAATGAAAATTTGAAAACAATCTCAAATGGAGACCCCTCACACTTTTAACAGGCTTGGGAATGTCTGGTATGTATTGTACAAAAAGTAATAAATTAGGTGATCATCCAATATATTCCTTGGAACCAATTTAGATAACATGATAAGCACTATTACAAGCAAAAAGATAACAAAAGGGTAACAGTGCTGCTACACCAGATAGAAAGAAAGTAGACTACAATTAATACATTCAACTATACAAACATATATATACAAACATGCAATATAACAGAACATGCTACACACAGACTATCTTGAGTTTTAATTTAGATGGTTAACAAGTCAAATGACACAATGTGGTTAATGGTAAGGTAACAGTACCATGGAAAAATTGACATTTTGTTGAGACAAAAAAAATAAAAAAAATATTATTTTCACTTTTATTTTTATTTTAATTTCCTATGCTCACTTTTTCAACTTTTATTTTTATTTTTATTTCCTCCTCCTTATGCACAAATTTTGAAAAATTTCCCATAAATCTAAAAATTAAAAAACTCTGGCCTAGGGATTCTTTTTAAAAATGCGCAAGAAGGGAAAGTAATAAAACGAGTGTTTTTTTTTTCATAGGCAAAATTTTAGCATGGTTATGGAGGAACACAAAATAGAATAATAATAATAATAATAAGAAGAAGTCATTTCTATTTTTACTATTATATGAATGGATAAATTGTTACTAGACCTACAGTTATTATAATTACACTCAGGTCCTGTTATAACATGGTTCTGGGGGTCCACAAAATGAAAACGCGTTATAAGCGGACTGCGTTATAGTGATAATTACCTCGAAAAAAATCGATGTCAGTTATTCACACCAATCGTGCTGTCCGACTTATAATAAGTGAATGGTTTTGTTGGCATTTTAATGATACAACACGTATTTGGTTACAACAGATACACTTTGATATGTATAAAATTAATACAAAAAAAAGAAAAGAAAGAAAACGTTTTTGTGTTTTGATTATTCTTAAATTGGCAGCCATTTCCGTTTAACCTGAAAGGAAAAAAAAATGGTGCCTATATAAAAAAATCACGCTTCAATTTAAACTCAACGCTGTTAGTGTTAAAATATTAAAAATGTATATCTGAAGTATTTTGTGTGTGAACAATTCCCTTAAGGACTCATTTACATTTGATGAAGCACTTGTTGGGAGAACGAGATTTCAAAATTATGATGCGCTCTATACACATATTACAGGAGAATTATATCTATTTTCTTAGTTCTTGGTCTTAAAACATGGATGCGCGATATACATGAATGCGTCTGATACGTGAGTAGAAACGGTATTTTCTGTTTTCCCATAGTGTCCCTATGTAAAACTAAAATTTCCCTTAAAAGACACCTATAACCACTACTCCTTGGGACAGCTTATACCAAATATGAACAAATCTGATCATGGATTTTTAACAAAAAGATTTTTGGAATTCTCAATTTGCACCCTTGGGGGAACTGTTAAGTGGAACCAAACCATTTTAACAAATCTGAATCTCTTTGACATAAAA